>JAWNLB010000144.1:6655000-6660000 GCA_035041595.1 Drosophila basisetae
CGGCAGCGGCTGTGCGATTTGCTTCAGCAGAAAGGGATAGGTGCGTACCTCGACGCGCCACAGACGCAGATACAAATCGACACAGAAGGTGCCGTTATCCGATGACAGATTTCGAATAGTGTTCAGTATCATGGGCACATTGTCCTGGCAAAGAGCAGCCAGTTAGAATAAGTCGAAATTGATATAGATATAAAAGTACCTTGGAGACGGCAAAGCTTGGCAGACCACGCATCAGTTCCAGCTGCAGTTCTGGATTGTGTTCGTGGGCAATCTTGAAGATGTATGTCATGAGAAAATCATAGGCAATGTTCTCGTTCACCTTGATGATCTGCAATATGACCTCGTAGATCTTGAACCAGCAGTCGACGGGCGGTTCACGAGAGAGGAAGAGCGCACGCAGAAACAGATGCAGACGCTGGCAAAAGGCCGTATTGGTCTTGACGTTCAAGGTATCGACAAAGGCAAACACATCCTGGCTTTCGGATGTGTCAAACGACTCCACCAGATTGGCCAGATCGAAGGCAATCGCAATGTCCGGATGATAGTTGCGAATGTGCGCCGGCTGCAGTTCCTTGGTGCAGATGGGAGTCGCGAACTCCACGTTGCCATCAACTGGTGGCTTTTGCAGCTCCAGGATGCGATCGACAATTTGATGGGCTAGCGCCAGGCCCTCTGCAGGTATGAATGCAGTCTGAGACATCCACTGAATAATGCCGTCCAGACACATGTTCAGAATGTATTCATGGCCACAGCGCTCCTGCACCACCACAAACACAATGATGCGCAGCAGATCTGTCAAATAAAAGGGGGACAAAATGTGCAGACACTCGGCGAGGAGGACGAGCAGCACATGATAATGATGGCGTGTATGCTCTCGCGTGGCATGCAGCACACGCAACAGGCACTGCAGACTGGGACGTGGATCGATGCCAAAGTGGGCTAACTGCTTGATGAGCTGCGCCTGGTAAATGCATAGATCAATGGACTGGTCGTAATCCGACTGCTGCAGAAAGTAATCGATGGCCTCGATGACCAGAATGCTGGTGCACAGACAGGTGCTGGCATTGTTGAACTTGCTCCACGACAGCAGTTCTTGCATCAGGGCACGCGCCTCTGGCTGGCTGTTGCTCAGGCCAAGCAAACATGTCCAGATGGGCTTCACATCGTGCAGCGTCTGCGGATTGCACAGCACATAGAGGAATACGGGACGCAGATACTCGATGTTGTTGTCCCGAATGCTGCAATTTACCATAAATACATATTAGTATTGGTTTTCTTCTGTCTTTTTGGCTACTTCTCTCTAATTGGGCTCTGACTTCTTGTCGTGGTGTTGGCAGATGCCAATTATCTTGTTGCTCACATCATGCATGTTGGCGCTATTATGCTGGAGCAGCGATACCAATGGATGAAGCTGCGTCTTCAAGCCATACGGACACTGATACGACTCCCCGTCCTTAAGCAACGATGTCTTGCGCTTCAAACTCAACAGCTGCAGCCCGAGAATGCTCTCCGTAATAATTGCAAAATGCATCGGTCTACAAGATGAACAAAAAATACAAAAACATTTGTTAAATACTGAATACAAGAATTACTAAGAAGATTTTAGAAATTCAAATCAGTTGGAAAAGAGCTGGAAATCTTTATGAAACTTGTAGATTTTTTACCTAACCGATTTTAAATATAACTTTCAAATATATATATCTGCAATCATTAGAATTTTGTAGAAACCACATATACAACTATGTAATCTCTATAACCATATTAATCTGTTTAAACTGTGCGTGCCGACTTTAACTGACCATTAAAGGCGAGCCTGGGAACTAAACTTGATAAGTGGACAACACTTTCAATTACAGACTCTGTGCGTTGGCTGGGGTTAAGGGGAGTTGCTAGTTGCTAGTTTTAACGGGTTTGAGTTTGAGTGGCCTTTAGCTGCCACTTCCGCTCTCGACACACACACACACACGCACACGCACACGCACACGCACACACACAAATAGTTAGGGGGTAGAAGTCTTTGCTTGCAGGCAAATCGTTTTGCGTTTGACGCGATAATTACTATTTATACGGCGTTGACGATGGTTGCCCGCTTTAATTGCTGCCCCTGCTGAAAGGGCCCAATTAATATGCAATCCTTTTTACTTGCACCTGCAGTCGTCTCTCTTCTTATCAAGGTTAATTTCTGTATTACGTGCCTGTTAGCCACATGTTGTTGATGTTGATTGTATTGTTGCTGTTTTTGCTGTGTGGGCGCGTCCTTCAATTGCACAAGCATTTCAAGTTCAAAGCCGCACGTTTCTCACCTGCATACATTTATCAAATATTAGCCAGGCTACTAACTGGCGCGTAATTTGAATATATGCAAACAGTTAGAGTTACAGCAGCAAGGCCAAGACGCTCTCGCCTTGAATGTGCTTCGGGCGTGTTTCGCGTTACGGAAATGGCTAATAGATTTTTTTTCCTTGTATTTGGAGAACCACTACATTGTTGTAATACATTACAATTGTTTCTTGTCACCAGCTGTAACAGCAGTAGCAGCATGACTCCCGGCCAGAAGGAAGCTATGCAAATTGCCTACGCATAGTTAACACCGGCCACGTGTCAATGTCAATGTGCGTGCGAAATACGTTGGATTCATGGCTCGTATTTCATGTTCGCTTCTAGCAGCTGTCATGCAAAGGAGTCGGCCAAATAATTAGGCCGGAGGTGCGAGACTTTATATGCTGCGCATGGGCATTCGACACGCTACATACGATTTGAGTCCTCAATTTGCAGCTCAAATCGTAGAAATTGTGAAATCGCCAGCTAGACAACTCACATATATACAGGTAATTTATGCTCTGGCATTTAGCTATTTGGTAAGTGCATTCGCCTGCGCTCCTTTTGGCTTGGCAAACCCACAAACGGAAGTGCCCAGCCCCGTCAGACATATGTGTATATGATGTGTGTTAGTCCGTGTATGTAGAACTTACCCTGCATTGGGCAGCATTGACAGGAGCGTGTTTTGTACGCTGTTGGCATCTAGGACAGCCTCGTCGACGAGGCGCACCAGCGTCTGACAGCTCATCAAGCTGAGCTGCATGTGTTCGTGCTTGCATTGGGCTTTGAGGAACTCGATTTCCTTGATTTGATGTTCGGGCAACTTTTCCTTAGATTCGACAATTTTATTGTAGATCTTCTCCAGACAAGCGGCTAGCTTTACAACCGAACTATTCGGCTTTATGCTGCTAAAGTCCTCCATGACAAGCTGCAAATGCAAATAACAATTTTAGTTCAATTTCCAACGACAACTTTATAAAACAACGTCCAATTCGAAAGTGGAATTGACTTCCTTAAACACACAAACAGAATATATGGGAAACAATTTATTATTTGTTTGGGCACCACAAGTGTATCCCACTTTTGAATTTGGGAGCGCCCGTCTTTTCGCGTGTCCTTTCGCCTGCTCGCTCGCCACTCGAATGACGGACGCGGCGTTTTTAAATCCAAAATAAATTCCAAGTTGTTCACCTTCGACTTCGACATGTTATGGCGCTTTGCGCGTGCTCTTCCAATTCCTTCGTGTTCAGCAGCGTGTGTTAGTCACTCAATACTGATGTGGAGGGTTTTTAATATGCTTTCGCTAACTTTGATTTGTTTATTTCTTCGCTCAATTACATTTATGCGGCACGCTATCAATTGTAAACAAACTTTGAGGTAAACGCAAAATCAGCAAACGCAACAGAGTGCAACGTAAACGCAAATATGAGCCTAACATGTTCGTAGCGATGAAAGCCCGTTGCTGGTAAACGTAAGCGCAAAATGACCAACGCAGACGCAAAAATCAGCAACGTAACAGCTACGGATGTTTTCAACTGTATTTTGATTGTGGCCAGCGACGTAAATAAAAACTCCTGATCGGCATCAAAGGAACGCAATTTCAAATATAAGCCTAAATATGTCTTTAGCGAAGCAGAGAGTTATCTGCTTTTTATGTTATTGATAAATATTTTTTTTTGGGCGTATGTCAATGAAATTGATGTATTTTTTCTGTAGAACTCTAGACGTCAAAGCATGAACAAAATGTATTCGGAGTAGAACATTTTTAATCGTCTACTAGTTGGTTTTTTTGTAAGAGAAATACAATATGAATTTCGACTTTATGGTAGCAAACAATTTGAAGCCAACAAAAAATTCAATTTTGTTTCATTTTGCCTTAAACGATTTTACTTGCTTTCTACTGGAGTATAAATTGTTGAATACTCAGACTATAATATTTTTGTAGCTAATGAAATTATAATCAAGTGCGCTTCCTTATAATGAATCGTACTTTATTGTGGAGTTGATTTATATCATGATTAGTTAAGTTGGCACAGCTTCTTCGCTGTTGCTCTCTCAGTTAATTGACTTTATGCATTTCTGCAAAGCATTGGCTTTGCCGTAAAATAAAATTAATTATCCTCCTGCAGCCATAACGAGTGAGAACGTTACAGTCGGGCGTAACCGACTGCGAAATTCTCTGATATCATAGGATGGGTGTAGCTAGGAAATACCGATATTTGAAGAAGGTTCCTAGTAATGTATCCCGCCGATTTGATTTAAAATTGCGGCTGATTTTCTGAATTGTGGGCGGGATTGGGCGTGGCCGAAAAAAATGTTGGTAGACGACCTTAGCTCTCTTTGGGGGGAGGAGTGGGCGTGGGCGAATTTTGTAATTGTTGCTTTAAAATTGTGGAAGATATGTGTCTTTATCAAATTGCGATTATTAATTTTATCGATTTCTTGTCCTTCTAGTGGACGTAGCACCCCAACGTAGCCAATATACTATGGATGCATTCGGTATCAGAGTTTAAGAATGAAGCCAGTCAAAACGGCGAAGAAAACGGAATGCGGGAGGAGAAAAAAGGTAACCAAATCTCATAAATGAGAGTCGGAATTAAAATTGACCTAAAAAGAATTCTCCGTAACTTAGCATATAAAATAAGGCTGGCCGAAATTGTAAACTGCAATCGCTCAACCAA